>CM044998.1:32709654-32711594 GCA_024542945.1 allo-octoploid hybrid of Carassius auratus x Cyprinus carpio | reverse complement strand
ATGCGTTACTGTAGTGCAGTTTCACTATAGAGATGTGTTACTGTACTGTAGTTCACTATAGAGATGCGTTACTGTAGTGCAGTTCACTATAGAGATGTGTTACTGTACTGTAGTTCACTATAGAGATGCGTTACTGTAGTGCAGTTCACTATAGAGATGTGTTACTGTACTGTAGTTCACTATAGAGATGTGTTACTGTAGTGCAGTTCACTATAGAGATGTGTTAGTGTAGTACACTATAGAGATGTGTTACTGTAGTGCAGTTCACTATAGAGATGCGTTACTGTAGTGCAGTTCACTATAGGGATGTGTTACTGTACTGTAGTTCACTATAGAGATGTGTTACTGTAGTGCAGTTCACTATAGAGATTTGTTAGTGTAGTGCGCTATAGAGATGTGTTATTGTAGTGCAGTTCACTATAGAGATGCGTTACTGTAGTGCAGTTCACTATAGAGATGTGTTACTGTAGTACACTATAGAGATGTGTTAGTGTAGTGCGCTATAGAGATGTGTTACTGTAGTGTGTGTTACAGCCCGCAGACACACAGGACAGTCTCAGTGAGGAAGAGGAGGATGATGAAGATGCAGAAGCTGCTCTGAAGAAGGAAGTGTCTCAGATACAGATGTCCATGAAGACACACCAGCAGAGGTTCACTGCGGTGGACAGTGGAGCCAATAACGTGGTGTTCATTCGCACTCATGGAGTCGGTGAGAGTCTGATCAGATCATCACGTGACGTGAGCTCCACCTGAACCTCAGATACAGATCACAGCTCTCTCTCTCTCTCTCTCTCAATTCAGTTCAATTAAGCTTTATTAGCATGACTGTGTAACACAATGTTGACATATATATAACAACAACATTAATAATAATAAATAAAATCGATCTAAATAGATGAAAATATAAAGTCAGTATGGAGTAAATCATGTTTAACATCTAACATTGTGAATGGTTAATACATATTTTGCAGCTAGCGCAGCTGTGTTATAATTTTCTCAGTATCACTAAGTTCAGTAAATGATGGGATCAGGGCTTCACATCTGGGGAGAAATGTTCCCCTCACACTGTGATATTTAGGACAAATCAGCAGAAAGTGTTTCTTGTTCTCTATTTGCTGTAGATCACAGTGTCTACAGATCCTCTGCTCTCGCTCTGTCCATGTTTGTCTATGTCTTCCTCTTTGTCTTTCTTTAAATGGTTTAATCAATAAATAATTGGCAAATTTAGTGTTTGGGTAGCATTAAAGTTTATTTTGAAGGTCAAAGTGTATTTTAGGGCTGGTCCGAATACCATTTTTTGAGCTTCGAAGCTTTGATAGTAATCAACACTGAATAGTCGAAGCTTCGGAGGGAGGGGCTGAACATATTCTTCTCTCTAATAAAGGCAGAAATCACCAAAACACCAACAATATATACTATAGGCGTACTACTTACAGAACTTGATGTGCTGTTGTGGAAGGCCAGTTTCAAACCCCATATCTGGCACACTGCCTCTGTCTTGTCCTCACTCAATCTAAAGTGCTCCCACACAGCTGAGGTCTTGGCATTTTTGTCCTCTCTTCCAGATGAACTGATTCATTACATTCATGACGTTCACTCATGGGCGAGTCAAAAGCCGCTTTTCCACAATCAGGCCGAACAGTTCTCTTTGCTTAACCGTTCCATTCCGTGCCAATCCGGGCCAGTCAGCACAGATTTCATTTTCCACTGTGAGGCTTGTAACGGAGCTCTCTGGAATGCAATACAAATGCGTCAGCCGTTGCCTTGGTAACGCAAGTGTAATATAAACAGCGATATGGACAATGATCAGATATTTGTTTTTGGGACTCCTTATTTTCATCTGATATTTACTTCGTTCAGTAAGAGAAAAAAAGACAAGTCTTGTCGTGATAAATAAAATAAACAGAAGGCGACGACGGGTATAATATCAATAAGCGCAG